>JADLZK010004292.1:0-20712 GCA_015847255.1 Hyparrhenia diplandra | reverse complement strand
TACTAGGAATGTGTTGATACATGATGGTTTCCTGTTGATTTGTTTGTGAAATGGTCATAGAAATTTCAATCCATGACCATTTGATAGTTAGGTGCAAAATCGTGGCGATTTAAATCATTCGTCAACACCGTAGTTACCTATGACGATTTTTAATAAACATCACAGATGTATAGGAGGTTGACGTGGCATGTGTGGTGGTGACATGGACCTCCACGTGGGCGGTGGATTGTGATGTTAAAAAGGAAATAAAATAAAAACCAAATAAGCAGTTTGGAATCGTACTGCGACGTTTGAGTGAGGGAAGAGTCCTACCACCGTGATACGGAAGACTTTGTGATAGGAAAGGAATTTTATTTCTTTTATCAAATTAAACATTTGTCCCCAACAAAGAATTCTGAATCAAATGAAATCGGTTTAGCGGCATTCGTTGGCCCGAACCAAATCGAAGGGGGCGGCGACATCGCTGCGCAGACGCGCGCCGGGCGGGCGGACTAGCTGGCAGTCGCGCGCCGACGGCGGCGGCGGGCGCGGGCGACGACGACGGCTGGCTGGCGTCGACGTAGGCGCTGGGCGACGGCCCGGCGTCGCCAGAGGGCGCGAGGCGGGCCCGGTGTGTAGGCGGTGAAGTTGGGGTGCGGCGGCGACGGACCGGGTGCGGCACCGGTGAAGTCGGGCGACGAACCCGGACGGCGGCACCCAAGGAAGTCGTGGGGCGGCGGGCGGCGAAGCGGCCAGCGGGGTGCGGCGGCGAAACAGGCGGGTGCGGCGGTGGGTCGGTGGTCTTCTCTCCCGAGATCCGCGAGCTCGATTGCCGCCCTCTGAAGCTCAATCTTCCCCGGTATGTACTTGTGGTGCTACCCAATTAGAAATTGATTCCGTGGTTTAGGATTTGGTAGTTTAGGCCCGGGTTGTTCGATGTGAATATGTGATGAATGGTGTTCTCAAATGATGGATAGGCGATGGGTACATGCCACACTCTTCACATCCGAATATATCGGTGGTGTTCGAGATTTCATGAATTTTGTTGAAGAGAGATTTCCTATGGATGCGTAAATTTTGTGCCCATGTAGGAATTGTCTTAACCGTAAATCCATTGCTAAATCGAGGTGCGAGAGGCACTTACCGATGAAAGGGATGTCCAAGACATATACAAGGTGGGTTAATCATGGAGAGTCCAATGATGTTCATGTTTTGGAGCAACCAAGAGATGTGGATCATATGGTACATGAGAACAATGATGTGGATAGAGTTGAAGATATCTTAACGCACCTTCAGGGGGACTTTTGTACCTTCTAATGAGGCACCACCGATGATGGGAACCAATCAAGTAACCCCGAAAGTGTGTTTTCAAAACTCGATGGAAGAGGCAAAGCTTGAGTTGTATCCCCGGTGCAAAGTGAGTTTTCAAAGTTCTCATGGGTAGTGAAGATGCTCCATTTGAAGTCATATTACGGATCACCAACTCAGCCTTTTATTGCACAATTGCAAATCCTGAAAGCAGATCTCACCCAAATGGGCAATTGTATTCCCAAATCATATGAAGAAGCAAAGAAAATGTTGCATAAATTAGGACTGGGTTATGTGTCAATACATGTTTGCCCAAACAATTGCGTGTTATTTAGAGGAACATATGCGGATCTTGACAATTGTCCAAATTTGTCAAGCATCAAGATGGAAAGATCCCGTGAATAAGAAGGTTCCGAAAAAAGTATTGCGCCATTTTCCATTGAAACCCGTGCTTCAACGAATATTTGCTAACAAGAAAACATCGAGAGGAAGCACAAAGGCATAAGTTGAAAAGGGTTCCAAAAGAGAAGGAAATGTCCCATCCTCGCGACGGAGAAGCATGGACAGATTTTGACAAATGTTTGCCGATTTTTGCGATGATGCAAGGAACATTAGACTTGGCCTCGGCTAAAATGGTTTCAATCCATTTGGGAATATGAGATCGCCTTATAGTATGTGGCCTATTTTTGTGATTCCATACAACTTTCCACCTTGGTCATGTATGCAAGAATCAAATTTCATGATGGCTTTGTTGATTCCTGGTCCTAAATCACCCGGCAAACACTTTGATGTTTTCCTCGCAACCTCTTATAGAGGATTTACTTGAACTTTGGAAAGGTGTGGATACAATAGATGCTTTGACAGAAAAAAGTTTACGCTTCGTGGCACGCCGTATTATGGTGCATTCATGATTATCCAAAGACTTAGTACTGTGCCCGGTCGTACAACTAAAGGTTATCATGCTTGTCTCCATTGTGACAAAGATCCTCTCATGTCATATAGAATAAGGGGCAAGATCTGTTACATTGGACATTGTCGTTTCCTTCCTTGGGATCATGTGCTGCGCACGAACAATGAATATGCTTCTCTACATGAAAGCATAGATAGGCCAGGTACATTTACTACTGAAGAGGTGTTACAAGAATTGGACAAGTTAAAACATGTAGAAGTGGGTAAAAAAAGGAAGCGGTCAACAGGGCATGTGCCAATTTGGGGTAGGAGGATGAGTTTGTGGGACTTACCATATTGGCCATCTTTGAGGCTTAGACACAATTTAGATGTGATGCACATTGAGAAGAATATTTGTGAACTCCTCCTTGGTATCATTCTTGCCATACGGGAAGTCAAAAGACAACACTAATGCTAGGCTTGATCTTGCCGATTTGAAAATTAAAACCGCATTGCGATTCATGACCGAATGGAGATGATTACGACATGCCGAAGCTAGGTATACATTGTCGAAAAAAAAAAAATTAAATTCTGCGAGTTTTTGAAGGAAGCAAAGTTTCCGCATGACTATGCCGCAAATATCGAGAGATGCATAACCGCAGAGGGAACTAGCTTGCATGGCCTTAAAACTCATGACCGCCACATTATGTTGCAAAAGAATATTACCTGCTGGTATGAGAGGTCTTTTGGACGATGATATATATGTGGCAATTATGAGCTTGGGAAATTTTTTTAGGAATTGTGCGTACCAAACAATGAACAAAGACATCTTGGTTCAAATGAAGACAGAAATACCAATAATACTATGCAAGCTTGAAAAAATATTTCCACCGCCTTTTTTCGATGTAATGGTTCACCTTTGTCGTCCATTTGCCCGACGAGGCAATGCTTCGAGGGCCGCAATTTGGGTGGATGTATCCCGTTGAGCGGCGATTGTACACTTTGAAGAGGTCCATTAGGAATAAGGCACGCCCGTAAGGCTCGATTGTTTGAGGCTTATGTTGCGCAGGAAGCCCTCACATTCTGCTCTAGGTATATGGATGATGTGGAGACTAGGTTCAACCGAGCACCAAGAAACCCAGATTCTCGAGATCCATCGGCCTATGCTTTGTTGATGTTTTTGGGCATGGTGTTAATCTGATTGGTGGCTATGAGTATGGTTACTCAAGATTATGATCGATGGCTTGGTATATCTTAAACAATTGTGATCGGTCCGGATTATATAAAGTAAGTTCATACCTTCGTATTTTGTATGTTAACACATTTGCATTCTTATCTAATTGCCGGAATTTGTTTGTTCACGAGAATGTTTGAAGTCGCTTTTAGGGGAAGCGAGGGTGCAAGCAACCGATATTGCTCGAAGGACTAGAATTGGATTTGCTACTTGGTTCAGAACTATGTAAGTTCATACATCTTGTTATCCATATACATTGCGTAGTAGTTTAATGATGTGCTAATCGGCCTAATCTTTAATCCCTTGTGCGGATGTGGAACGGAGCCGGAGAAAATGTACCGATGATTTGTTTACCTTAGCTTGTGGCCCCGACTTGAGAATAAGATCTTACTCTTCATGTGTTGTCAATGGTGTGAGGTTTTGTACAGGTTGACCGTGACAAACATAAGAAGACACAAAACTCGAGTGGCATGTGCCGGTGGCCATGACAAGAATCTCATTGATTTCTTTGGAAGGTTGACGTACATTATTGAGTTACAAATAACAAAGAAAGGCTGATGGGAATACTAGATCGGTTGTTCTATTTAAGTGTGAATGGTACAAGCTAGATGGTAAGAAGACCTTACTAAAAGATGATGGTTTTTATAAGAGCATCAATACTGAAACACTTTGGTGTAAGAATGATTGTTTCATAATCGGCCACTCAAGCTAAACAAGTTTTCTATCTACCGATATTAAAAATGGTGGGAAATGGCAGCTTGTCCAAACATTTAAGCATAGGCATTTGTACAATGTTGAAGAACAAAATGCACCGAATCAAAATGCATTTCAGCAGTACGTTGTGTATTGAGGAAGATGGGAGGAGAAGAGAGGTAGATGAGAACTTACCCCGACAGCCTCCGAACCGAGATGATGCAGCTCGACAATCGCCTGGCCCGCGAAGTTGCACGACTTATGAAACAAAATCATGTCGCTCAGATGGTGAATCATCCGATGATGAGGTAGAGGATGACACAGTGTCGAAAGTATTGGAGCGAAGAGGAAGCTGCCCCTATTGAGGTTGATAGTGATGATGAGTAGTGCTAGTCAATTTAGACATTGTGTCTTTTTAAACATTGTAATAATTTTTATTTATGTTGGCACGTATGATGAGTGTTGAAGTTGCAACCAGATTCGTGAAAATCTTGTGATGTTCGCTTCATTTTATTTATTTTTGGCACAGATGATGAGTGTTCAAGTTTCACAGCTGACTAGCACTTGTTGTGCCCATGAAAACTTTATAATGTGATGTTCTGTTAATTTTGTCTAAGTTCCAACCAGATTCTGTCAAAATCTTGTGATAGTTGATTTTTATATGTTGGCAAAATTTTGTCTAAGTTTCTTTCAAAATTTTGACCGAATTATAACAAGATTCTGTCAAAATTTTGACCAAATTCAATCAAGATAAAAGACTCATCATTCTAGGAAACAGTGAGCCACACATTACTTGTTCATTAGAGCACATTACTTGTTCACGTCCAGAACTACATCCAGGAGAGCCACACACACGAGAAGGACTACAAACAGTGAGTTCTACAATTCTTCACTTCTCACACAGTACTGTTACATGAAAGGGAAGTTATTTCTTCCACACAATTGCAACTAGGAGAGCTACAAAAACAGCAGCAGCACCAATTAGAGTCTTCAAGTTGGCAATCTCCATCTTGACCTCACCAAGCAGGAGCTTCAAGTTGGCAATCTCCAGCTCGACACCTTGACCAGCAGGTTGTTGTTGGATGCCTTGACCAGCAGGTTGTTGGATGCCTTCAGTAGCACCATAAGCGTCTTCAAACCACCATTTACCACATCTTGTGCACTTGTTGTACCAGTTGCCATTCTTGCTCAATCGCTTGGCAGCTGGCACCAAGCATTTGGGGCAGTTGACGATAGCCCTCCCCGGGTGTGGAAGAGCTGGAACCCGTGGTGGCCATTGGCAGGGCAACGGCGGCAACCGCTGTGCACAAGGGGCGGATCAGCAACAAGTTCAGGCATTTCACCGAACACGTTGAGGGCGGAGGAGGTGCTCACCAATGAACGATGTTGTCCTCACGAGATGAAGCCTAGCGGCGAAGCTCGCACAAAGAAACAAGGAGGAGGACGCCGCGGACGGAATCAGCAAGAAGCCGCAGAGACAGAAGCGTATGATGCCTAGCCGGCGGTGGGTGGAGTCCGTGGTCGGAGACCGGATCGGCCGACGAGCGGACACGGCTCACGTGAGGGCCGCGGCAGCAGGACGACAAAGCGCCACGGAGGCCTCGCGATCGGAGACGATGGGGAGCGGCGATGTAGTGCTGCGCAGCGGTGGTTTGGAAACCGGGGCGGAGCGGGGCGTGGACTGGGAAAAAGGGGGCGGAGCGGGGCGTGGACTGGGGAAACGCTACAAAAGAAGAGAGAAAGAAAGAAACGAAAAAAAAAAAAAAAGGTGGCCAGTTGGGTTCGAACCGAAGACCTCCACCACGATAAGGTGAAGTACTACCATTGAGCTATGTATCTGTTACATGGCAGAGAAGGTTTCAAATTTTTAAAAACATATATACTGTCGTTCGCTTCAGATTCATATTTATCCGCATTTACAGACATTAAGCATGCGTGCGGTTTTTCTTTTTAATCTCTGTACAAATTTTGTAAGTGGTATTTCTCCCTCATATGAGCTCCAAATGAGTTGATTTTTTCTAAAAAATCTAAATTCATTCTCTATCACGTTGTCATGAATTTACTCCTATTCCATTCATGTGATAAATTTTGACAGACTGAAATTTTGAATTTCCAAATTTGTACACTCCAAATAGAAATTTGGGACATCAAAATACTTTGTATGCAAAACTCTTCAATACCAACTTTGAATAACTCATGAAGATCTACAAATCTTATATTGGTCATGTCCTCATTTCAGAAAGTGATACTAACATGGTGTAACATCGGACACATCTCTCTTAGAGTTTAGGAAACTATAAGAGAGACATATGAAATTTGTGAACCATGATAGTACCACTTCCTCAAGTGAGGAAATGACCAAAATAAGATTAGTAGATCTTAATGAGTTATTCAAAGTTGGTATTCATGAGTTTTTCATTTCAAGTCTTTCGATGTCCCAAATTTGTTTTTGAAGTTCACAAAATTTGAAATTCAAGATTTTATGTGTTCAAATTCAATAAGATGAAGTAATGACCAATATCTTATATATAGATCTTAGTTAGACAAATTATTTTTGTGTTCGCCACTTTTTAGAAACAAATTATTTTTATTTTTTTTATCATTTCTCATTGACAATGAAATATATTTGTGATGCTAAAAGAAAAAAAGTGAAAGCATTAGGTCTTTTTAACCGGGCCAGAAATCCAATCGGGCCTCGTTTGGGCGCCATTTTCTCTTCGAGCGCCAATTTTCCTTCTCAAGCGGGAGGAGGCGTCAAAATTTGGGGAGGAAAAAAAGACTCTTGTATCCTTGCTGCAACCGTTGTTCAGATTTAGGGTTCAGGGCTGCAAGGTAATTTAAATGCATCCTAGCCCGCCGTATAAAGCCCATCTCCTCCCCAATTCCGCCACCTAATCCCAGCCGCCGTCTTCCACCTCTCTTTCCGACCCAACTATTCTCGCAAAAAAAAAAAAAAAACAAGACCCAACTACGCCGCCATGCGCCCCCCAGTCCGCCAAATGACCCTACCCCCACCGGAACCGTAAGCCCCCAACCCCCGCCGTCTCCCGTGATTCGAAGCCACCGTCTTAGCAAGCCGCTGCCTCGCGGACATCCCCGCAAGATCGAGAACGCCCGATACGGAGGAGTCGGTGCCCCATCCGTAGTCGCCCGTGGAAGGTCGGCGCCCGAGGCGTCGTCGCTGGCCGAAACCGCCGCCGGCGCAAGCCGCCGCCGCCAGCCAAAGCCCTCGCCGCCGCAAAACCGTCGTTGCCCGCGAAGCCAGCGCCGCAAGCCGCCGCTGGGAAGAAGCGGCGCCGCCCGGTAGCCGCTCGCCAACGAAGCGTCGGCGCCGCAAGCCGCCGCCAACGAAGAAGCGGCGCCGCGCGCCGCCGTTGCCGAAGCCGGTGGGCGCCGCAAGCCGCCGTCGCCGCTGGGCCGCCGCCGCCGCCGAAGTCTCCGTCAACGCAAGCCGCCGGCGCGGCAAATCGCGGCCACTTCGGTACACAAAGCCCACGAAGGCAACGCCGCCAACAGGGCCCAAGAAGAAAGGGCAAGCAAAGAGGCCACGGTCACCACCCTTGATTGAAGGTCAATTTTTCTGCCCTGCTTTGTACAATCTATCGGAGTAGTCCTATTCAGGTTCATGCTTGAATTGTTCAGTGTTCTGGGGTTGCTAAGATGTGCAGTTGTATGATAAGGTCAATAATCTATGCCATGGTTTGTCCCATCTGTTGAAGTAGTCCTATACATGCTCATGCTTTGCTAGATTTGGATGCCTGTGTGCTGCAGCGAGCATTTAGTAAAATATAATATTAATGTCCAACAATCGGTCACTACTATAAATTTCCAGCAGATCATCAGTAGTTACTTGTACATGTAGCAGTGGTATATCAGTCGCAATACATATTTAGTTGTTTCCTGTGATGATTGGTCGATATGCACACACATGAAGCCAACGTATGACACCAGGAAGCCAACATACGGCATTTTGATAACGGCGAGATAAGGCATTTTGAAGTGAATATGATACCAGGAACCTAGCTGCATTGTATGTGTCTTTTTTCCTTTTGTTATGATGCCCATCATGGATCAGAATCTCAGATGATAGAACTTGATGTATTGCTAAATGTTAGCTTCAATGAAACTTGACATACAGTGTATCAGGATAACAGCATGCTGTGTGCTGCTCGTGGCGTGTGCAGTATCAGGCTGACCCTGCCGTATGCATGCTTTGGGATAACAGCAACAAAAAAAAAAAAGTGATAAAAAATACAGTGTATTAGGACCCTGCCGTGTGCAGTATCAGGCTGACCCTGCTGCTGTGTGCTGCTCGTGGCGTCGCTCCTTGCCGCTGCTATGCTCTATCGACATCATGATGCCGGGTTCCATTATATTTTGCATTATATTTTCCATCATATTCTGTACAGCTGAAGTGCATGGATTTATTGCATCACTGCTTAAAGTTTCATGATACTCTTATCTCCTACATTCATTAATTGCCCTTGTTAATGCAGAATCCCAAGTTCCTGAATATGAAATGCAAAAGATAAGAAAATGTCAACGCAACAATGCTATGATGGAACAGCTAGGCCTGCCACAATTAAGATGTACTGTGTTTGGACAATCAGTTCCGCAAAAGACAATGGAAAAGAATAAGCACAATGAGGACCCTGACTTTGATTGCAATGATGAACATGAAACTAACAGTGAGGATGACCTAAGTGATGATATCCTAGTACCCGCTAAGAATAGGAAGTCTGGACATGGACGTACCAAGGTGAAGGTATGACTTGTATCCAATCATTAATGCTTTACCAGCTTTGACAATAATTCACTACTTCGGATTACTTACGATTCATTTATTTCATTTGTTGTAGACTACTATGAGTATGCATGGCACTGGGGGGAAAAGAGTGTTGGCACCACAGGTTCAAGCTGCTGTTACTCAAGCTGAAGTCCCAATTCAGGCTTCAAGTGAGGTTGAAGCTTGTTGTAATCAAACTGAAATCCCAATCCCGGCCGCAAGTGATGCTCGTGCTTGTGATACTCAAGATGGTACGACCTTAATTGCCCACACTTGAAAAAGTTTTTGTGCTAACTATATCAACCAGTACTTACTCAAAGCAAATGCCATGCCTTATACGTTATCACTAACTCTCGTCATGCATTATTTGAGGTGTTGGATGCAACAACATGGACACTATACCCAACCTTGATGATCAAACTCTTCAGGATGCATCTTTGGAATGGAAACGTAGATGTCGATCTTGAAGGTATCTTTGCAAGATTCTTATTTCTTACACATCAAAACCTTTATAGTTTGTACAATCAAGACTCCACACATGTTAATTTTGTTGTTTTGGCGGATGAAGAACAATTTGAGGAGGAATGGATAAGGGGAACTAATGTAGGAAAAGGTCTTGAAAGGATGTCTCACGCAAGGAAGGCCAAACTTCCTCGTGGTTATTGAACCGGGGATGATAAGGCCAAATTCGGTGAAGATTGCCGCAATGTTTGCCTCGGAGTGCAACATTGTAGTCGTGGACTATATGCCTATTTTCCCAAAATGGAAGGATTATAAGGAACAAGAGAACCTCTTCAAGTTCTACATCGAAAAAGTTGCGTGAGTGACTGAACTTTGGGCTATCAATGAGTTACTAATGCAGCTAATAGCATTGTATTGCATGGATTACCGATTGTACTATTTTCGCACACGCTTCAATATGGACATAACTGCTGCTCCCCGTGGAAAAAGGCATGTGTGGCAATGCTGAAGAGAGCTGTTTCGCCAAAGGCGATATAAGTTAAAAAAGAAGTACTTTGATCCTTATCCACTACATCCGGTGTTGAAAACATCTCCCGCACAATGCATGGATGATGTTCGCTGGATTCAACTTGTTGAACACCGGAAGGATGAAAAAAAAAATGGTAAGCTTTTGGCACTAATTCTTATTTCAAGTTTAGGATCTCATAGGTGCTTGCTGATCACAACTTTGATGTTGTAGTTGGATCACCGAGAAGAACAAAGCAAAATGAGCTAGAGTGCAGTTTCACCAAACAACCGGATCTCGGAGCTATGAAATGCAAATCGCTTGCATTGGTAAGTGTAGTTTAGTTAAGTTTAATGCATAATGCTTTGTTATCCATTTCATAGTGTGATGTTCTCTCATTCATCATACAAAAAAACTTAGAACAAGTAAAAGGCTCAAATTTCTCTTTCTTTTTATTCTTTAGGGACAAGTACAAAGATGCACCACCAAATGGGCTTGACTTATTTAAAGAACTACACCGCAGCAAAGAAGAAAGCCTTCACTCCTTCTCATAGAATCAGCTATTGTAAGTAGATTGGCAATGACTTCACTAACAAATGCTACTTTGAATTTGGTATGCATTCAACATCTTATCTTTAACTTGTTCCCTGTTCCTTGCTGTGCTAGGGCTGAAATGGAGATGAGGGTGGCTGCTCCTGTTGAGGATGGTTGTCAACGTAAGTCGATCAATGCTGCTGTCTTTGAAGTTCTTGCTGAGAAGACAAAGAAGAACAAATTTCTTGTGAATGTGGGGATGAAGGGCTTACCCGTTGATTCAAGTCTTTGGAACTCGCCATGAGCTACAAGAAGCACCGGGCGTCGAGAAGCGCACATCGCCAGATCTTAGGGACTTGGTAAGTGTTCAGCCGCCAACAGCTGGATGACATGGTGAAAAAGTGCAGAAAAATAGAAGAAGAAAGGAAGAAGAAAGATGAGGAGTCCCCGGTCGGGCAAGCTGAAACCGATACTCTACTTGGCGTTTGATGTCCATGATTCCATCGAAGTCGCAACAAGGTAAGGTAAGGCTGGCGTGGTCGCTTCTTTTGAAAGCTGAGAATCTGTGATATGCTCCTATGGTGGTGGTTTACAGAAACATGAACTGTTGGCTGTGGTGGTGGTTTACAGAAACATGAACTGTTGGCTGTTTGGCTGTTCATTTAGACTTTGAGTAAACACTAAGCATTTTGTTCTACTGCTTCAATCCATTGTTGTAATATTGAGACCTGAGACTTGAGGAGAATTCTGTGATGTAATATTTTGGATCTGTGGCTGTTTTCAAATTTGTGGTTGAATTGAATATGTGTTTGATTTGAATCTGTGATTGAATTTGAAGCTGTGGTCAAATTTAAATGTGGTCATGCTGTTGTCTTTGGGCCTCTGTTATTTAGTTGGGCCGGCCTGGTATGTTTGACTACAAAAAGCCCATGTGCAATATACAAAAAGGCCATGGATAATCAAAAACATGAATGGGCTGTCCATTAAAATGTTTGGCCCACCGTCATCCCTACCCAGCCCATTAATTATGCCAAACAAGCCCATCCTGATTCCTGTGTATAAGTAAAAAAGAAAAAAACAAGACTTGGCCCATCAGGCCCATCAGCAAGTTGATGTGGCAGCCCCAGCCACATCAGATGCCACCTCGCAATGCTGAGATGGCAGTGATGACATGGAACGTATCCATGACGTCCACTTTCATCACTGAACAAGCTTGTGAGTCATATGAAAAACCTATCCTTGACGATGCCAAACCGTCATCGATTTAGCGCATCTATGACGGATTTTTTGAGCATAGATTAATTATGACGAGGATTCCGTGATGAATTTCGGGACCATCATAGATAACTATCCATGACAATATTTAGAGCGTCTATGACCAATTTAACACGTCATATATCAACACATTCTTAGTAGTGTTATGATGTATGATTAATATTTTAATTGTGTATTAACATCTAGGATGACCTACAAGCAAGACGGTAGTAGATGTGTTTGTCGATTGGATGTAGATGGGATCAAATCGACCATGAACCTCTTATTATATAGAGGAGAGTAGTTTTATCCTTTTAGGAAATTATCGAGAGATGTTTCCAATTACAAGACGGACTCCAAAACACGATCTAAAATCGATCGGTTCGGACCCTGGCAGTGCCGCGTGTGGGGCGCTAGTAGACGCCAGCGCAGACACCGCCGCCGCCAGACCGTCATCCAACCAGCGCAGTCCGGAGCGCTCGGTCGGGCAGGGCCACGCCAGACGCACCCGCCAGCCGCGACCGACGCACGAGAAGCGACGTCCGGCGCTGCCTGGCTGCTTGCGTGCTGTCCGTGCGCGGCGCATGAATGAAGGTGACAGACGCGCCAGCTGCTTGCCTGCCTGACGCCGCAAACAAATATTCCAACGTCTGGCGCATGGATAGTAGGGTTAGGCCTGCTCCTTCGACAATTTCCAAGACTCGTGCCTCGTACGTGTAGGTACATGCATCCTTGCTTCCTTCATTATCGATGGACATCAGCTGTACGTCATGTTCCATTCCAAAGATAACAATATCTCTTCTATAGCCATATCTTTCATATATGTAATCATGCGTAACTTGTTTTCCACCCTTGAAACATATGTATATCGGAAACATTAAAATATTAATCTTTCCGAATTGGCAATATCTTGGCTTTCTAGGGTTCTACTTTTAACCTTCACGTGAGGAATTTTAACCCGTTGACATGTTCATCCAGATACGGATGTTAATATATGCCCCCCTGTTTTCAGGTGAGAGATACATGATCCCTGAAAACAAGAACAAAGAACACCAAACAACACGAATGCCCATCATATCGGTTGTCCGGCGATATTTTATATCGGTCATTTTTGTTCTAAGGGCGATACATGTATCGGCCATTGTTTGAAGAGTACTAGGCCTCTTACCAAACACTTGGATAATACCTCTCTGAAGCACTTCCCGTTAAATATTCTTGGGAGATCATCATTTTACATCGTCTCCAATGAATTTGAATTTTCAAATATCACTTTGGTCATTCTTTCGCCATATCTAGAGAGCCTTTATTTTATACTATTTTTATTTTTGTTTCCTGGCTTATGTCACCCCTTCAGAATATCTTCAATTTCCTTCTTGGTGAGTCTAATCAAAGTTGCTTGCTCTTTCGTCGAATATTTTACTTTAGTAGTCGAATTCCAATAAGCAGTCTTGTCATGTTTAGAGATTGGATCCTGCAAAACAAAAGATTTCTCCAATCCTCTAAATCGGCACTAGAATTATCAGACTAGACCGATTTGAATAATTTTTAATTTAGCTTCCTAAACTTCTCTAGAAAATCGGCTTGGCCGACTAGAACGGCCGGCTTAGCCGATTTGCCCCCTGGGCTGACAAGCCAGGGGCAGATGAGAATGCTGGTCACGCATACTGAAGTTTATCGGCTTGCAAGTGATGTGGTAGCTGGACTACGGAGCATGTCTCTCCAATTTAATGTCCATTCCTTTCTCTAATTAATCCTCATTCTCTTGCATGTGTGGACTTTGCTCGTATATCTTCATACCAGTCAAGACATAAAAGCATACACGCATATGTATGTGGCTCACGTGTAGGCTTTGCTTTGCCTGCATGTAGCAAGAGCGCAGGAGACAAGGGATACCGCTAAACCAATTGGTCAAGCCGACCCAGCAGAAAAGCACATGCAACAGGGAAGGAGAGGCCAACAACTCAACAACTTTGACTTGGCCTGCAGCAGTGCAGCAAGATGATCGGCTAAACCGATTGGCAAATCGGCCAATCCGATCATGCAGAAAGCGATGTGCAGCAGCAGCATGCTTGCCAATCAAAAATTGCCGCAATAATAAATTAGATCCTTGCTGACCATACGTACACAAGCAGCCATAAAGCACGATTTAAAGCATACTTAATCGGCCAAATTTAATTCAAAGTAAGGCACGATTAAAGCACGCATATATATAATCGGCTCAATTAATCTCTCATATATATCATGCCCCCCAGTATTAAAGTCATTAGAGTAAAATCCCAAAGGGGCTTTCCCAATAGCGCGATGCAAACATTCATCGGCTAATTTGCATGCTAAGGGCGATAACAAAGTATCGGCCATATGAATTCATCCATAAAAATGAGCATAGCCGAAATACTTATTTTGGCTCTGGATCATCGATGATCATAATAATTTGGCAACCCTCCATAATATAAAGACCCATACCACGGATCTAAATAATAAGATGAGATATAACCGTACATACCATAGGATGAATTCCACATATGCATAGGCAGATAATATGGATGATGCCATGACCAATTATTTTGATGATCTGGTGCAAACTTCCAATTTGGCGATTGTTTTTTGAATCTCCTTCTCTCCTTTTTCTTCATTGCACCACTCGCTTGAGCACCATCCTTTTGATCTTCAACGCTTTTTTTAGGAACCCATGCTAAGCCCCTTTCTTTTAGCTTCTCTGCACTAAGCTTTTGTAACTTCTTTTCTTGCCACTTTGGTAAACCGATTGAGCATCTCGGTTTTGTTTTTGTTTTGGACAGCGGCAACTCTTTTTTTTTTTAGGCACTTGCACCTTCTTTTGTTCAGATTTGGCACCTACAACATCAATAGATGGTTTCCCCACTTCTTCTCTATTGATAGCCGAATTTTTCAACAAAGTAATCGGCTTTTCAATAGTTGAATTCAGATTTGAACTTTTATTTTTCCGTCCATCATACTTCACGCGGTAAACTTGCTTTACCACCTTCCCTTTTGGTACAGCTCCGGACCAATTTTGATCAAATCGGTCTTTGTAAGATGATGACTCTTTCAAGCGTTTTGGAGCTGCATACCCCACATGTTGTAGCTCGAAATATGATGGAGCATATATTTTTCTTTGCCAATGTGGTCTTTGAGAATCACGCTTTGGAGGCAACTTTAATGCTTGGGTCTTCTTTAATCGATTTGCTTCCCCTATCTTTAAGTTCAGCAAGGTCTGATTGAGAAAATTTTGATGAATTCTTATTGTCATGCATTGGCACGTCACGTTGTGAACTTATAGCCGATGTATATGAATGTACTCGGCTGCATGTTGCTAGAAGAATTAAAACTCAAAGAATTTTCAGCAATCATCGGCTCTTGACCATAAGGTGCATAATTATAATATGAAGGAAAATTATCAACAGAAGTAGCCGATGGAACATATTTAACATCATTATAACTAGTAACACTATCATAAGAATTTATATTACTTGCATAATAATTATTAGAATTATCATATGAATTTGCAAGCTTTACCTCAGGCATGGAGTAATAATATTGTGACATAGTATCTTGATACGCCTCCTTGTTCAGCTTAGAGCCATGAAAGCACAATAGAGCAGGGCCCAAATTTACTTCATTCGTACTGGATGTAAGCACATGGCACACGGCATTATCACGTCATCGACAATCTTGACGGGCTTGAAGCCCGATTCTCCCGTAGATCACGGGCACTTTCGGCGACTTCAATTATCCACGTAATGATATATCGTGTATGCTCGCATGTGTGTGTGTGTGTGTGTATATATATGGAATATGATAACCCAATTTACTCGATGACAAGGTGGAAGAGCTTCAATTTGCTTCAGCTTTGTTGTAAAACATATGGACTTCGGAATATAGAAAGAGGAGGAGGCGGAATCCTAATCCTAGTCCGTTTGTCGTGTGGGCGATTTCCAAACTCTACGACTAATTCGGACTATATATACGTGGGAGATCTTCCATTGTAATCAATCAATATTCAGACAGCAATAAAGAATAGTCCCACAATTGTTCTCTTGTGTTTACATCTGTGTTTGCATTATTATTGAGAGCGAGAGCGGATCCACCGTCAACGACGTGTTTTATTACACGTTATCTAGTTACAAGGTGTTTACTTCGTGCAATTTTTGCACAGCAAAGCTGGCCACAAAACCTGCAGTCAAGGCCGTCTTCTTGTTTTATTTTGCATTGTTTTGTCTTACCATGATATGTTTAGTAGCGATTCAATATATATGTGAGTTCTCTGTTTTGAATCCCCCTCGAGACTCATATGTCAATTTTTTTATAGCATATTTTAATTGGTAAATAATTCTGAAAATTGTGAACCATTAATACTGGAAGATGCTATAATTATATTACTAAGAATTTTTCCATCCACGTTACTTTTGTATACTATATATGTTTACTAGCAGTAAACTTATATGCACATTATTTTATATCATGTAGCCATGTCTGACCTCGTAAAGAGAGAGATCACTGAGCTTGCCCCGAATGGTAGCAACTATCTATCTTGGTCTTTAGATGCCGAGATTGTCTTGGATGGGAAGAATCTTTTGCATGCTATCAAACCCACCAATGACAAGAATGCAACAAGTGCTTTGAAAGAGCGCAAGCTCTACACTTTCTCGAGCATCATATAAGCTCATCTCTCAAGAATGAGTATATGACTGAACGTGATCCTGAAGTCTTGTGGAATGCGTTGCATGAACGCTTTGAAAAGATGGAGACTGTAATTCTCCCACGGGTGAAACGCGAATGGCAGAATCTTCGCTACCAAGACTACAAGACTGTTGAGGATTACAATGCCAAGCTCTATGGGATTGTCACACGCATGAAGCTATGTGGCACTAATCCGATTGAAGCGGATCTCATAGAAAAACCCCGTCAACCTTCCACCCTAAATTCACCCACTTAAGTCGTCGGTATAAGAAAGAAAAGTACAAGAAGTACATTGACCTTAGTAATGCTTTACAGCAAGACCAAGGTGAAGATTAAGAGTTGATGCAGAATCATCTAACTCGTCCTACTGGCAGCTTAAGTAAGCCTGAAGCGAATGTTGTTTCCTCATCCCAGAAGAATGAAGGAAAAGGTAAGGGGCCACGAAGGGCACCATGGAAGGGAAAGAACCGGAAAGGTTCATAACTTCAAGAAGAAGGAACATTGGAAGTCAAAGAAGACTCCACCAGGGGGAGAATATGGCAAGCAGGACCAAAAATGCTAAAAGTGCAGGATGAAAGGCCACTGGTCTAGAATTTGTCGCACTCCTAAGCATATAGTGAAGCTCTATCAAGAACTGAAGGCTCAGCTCAAGAATAACCAGCGTGAAGCTCACTTTGTCTCTACCAAGAAGATGGAGATTGGTGAATGTTCCAAGTCCAAGGACAAAGAGCAAGAATCTTCGAACACGAAGAAAAAGAAGAAATTCAAGCTCCCGAGAAGACGAAGATGTGCTGCGAACATCACGTCTAATGATAGCTGGGATGTCATTATGAAAAACCTTGAAGGCATGCGTCGGACATGGAAACCGATGATGTTCGGGATGAAGCGAGAAGATGTGCACGGAGACTCTATTTGAGCTCTTATTTAGCTATCCCGTAGTATAGTAATAAATAATAGTATACATTAAGTATTTTAAATTCCTGCATGAATTTGTGGTTTGGAGTCGGCTAACGTAGAGCCTAATGTAATGAGTCTTGCAGACGGTATAATATATATATTCTTAGTTTTATTATTGTTCTATTTTAAGGCTTATTCTTCTTGCATGCTAAGTAAATTATATTGCTTTATTATAGAACCCGTGGAGTACAAATGGCTATGGAAGAGGAATTATGTTTAATTGATAGTTGCACAACCGATACAATCCTTAGGGATACACGATATTTTCAGACTATTAGAAAGAATGACGAAAATATCACCACTATCACCGGAAGTGATACACATATAGTTGGCATTGGAAGAGCCACTATAATTCTCCCTAATGGATCGGAACTAGTAATCCAAGAAGCATTACTTTATCCTGAATCAACTAGAACGTTGCTTTCATTTAAGGATATACGTGCAAATAATTTTCATTTAGAAACAAATGATGATGAAGGTGAAGAACGCCTAATCATGACTAAGTCAATGGGGGACAACAAGAAGATTGTCGAAATTTTCCCTTCCATGCGCCAATCATTGTACTACACATATATTAAGCCAACTCAAAAACATGTTACAATGCAAATGATCTTAAGAAATAATGAGTCATACGGAATATGGCATGATCGTTTGGGACATCCTGGTCTAAGTATGATTAAAAGAATTACTAATAATTCAAATGGTCATAATTTGAAGAAAAATGATTTCCCTAATCATGAAGATTTTGTGTGCGTTGCATGCGCCAAAGGGAAATTGATAACTCGACCCTCCTTTTTTAAAAAGTGAGAGATGAATCACCATCGTTCCTCGAAAGAATTCAGGGCGATATTTGTGGTCCGATTAGTCCACTTATCGGGGGCCATTTTGGTACTTCATGGTGTTAATTGATGCTTCCATGAAGTGGAGTAACGTATGTCTTCTCTCTACTAGAAATCATGCTTTTGCACGGTTAATATCCCAAATAATTCAATTAAGGGCCAATTTTCCAGATTCAAGAATTAAATCCATAAGAATGGATAATCTTTGGAGAATTTACCTCGAAGGTATTCAATGATTATTGTATGGCTCACGGGAATTAAAGTTGAGCACTCATTGCCACACGTGCATACCGCAGAATGGTCTAGCGTAATCATTAATTAAGAGGATCAAGTTAATTGCAAGACCATTGATACAAAATAGCCGACTACCGTCCACTTGTTGAGGCATCTTTGTCTTTGCATGCGGCGGCATTAATACAACTTAGACCATCTGCATATCATGATGTATCACTGATACAATTAGTGCGAAAAATGCAACCAAATATTTCCCACACTATGTAAAAAAAGGCCTCTACAGTCGCGCGTTGAGGGCTTCTATAGTCGCGCGCGCGCGTCTGCCCATTAGGGTCTCTAAATGTCGACTTTACTGGACCAAAACCTTCTGCGGTCTGTGAACACACTTTATCACGCCGACCGGTTTTGCGGTCTCGTGACCTCGTTTTTTAAGCTTTCGACTGTAGTGAACAAGGTACCTACAGACAAGTTTTCCTATGAAGCGGCGTAGCTTTACGGGTAACGTTACGTACCGCAAAGCATGAATAAAAGCGACCGTATCCCTTCCAAATTACCGGCGCACGACCAATGTGTGACCGTGATGACTTATGTACAGACCCCTGTGTCAAAGAGCGTCTATAAACGGGCCCACGCCGACGGCCGGCTGTCTGCACCGCGCGCCAAATCGCTAGAATCTTTACGACACGCGGGCAGTAAAAGTGTCTGTGATGCTTTCCTTAATACAGACACATTCGAAATGCAACCGTCTGTACTGTTCGTCACCCATACAGACGTCGCCACACGCGCGTCTGTGGTTTGTACTACTTACAGACACGCCTTCTGTTTATCCGTCTATGAACGTGGATTCGTTTACAAACACCTGCTCTTGTACCCGACTGTGTTTTCTTATGTTTACAGACGCTTAGCACCTAAAATCGACCGCACTGCGTGCGCGGAGACTACGAGGCGCTTACAACGACCCATCGACTGTAACTCTTGGAAAATTAAAGACGCGCACCTGCTACAGGTGTCTGCAACGAGGTTGACGTTTCAGACGCTTAATTTTCGGGAGCGCGACAGAAAAATCTGCTAAAACAACCGACGCGCATCGGGGGCGAGACAGGTCTGTAACTATCCGGAGGCTTGAGACGCCTCTTAGACAGTTGACGCATCTGTGTCAATGATGATGTTACAGACACCTGTACAGCTTAGAATCGTCTGACACCACAGCATTGATATTATTAATACGTGTATATAATACATATACATAGGTCCAAGCACAAACAAATGGCTGACGCCAGCAGCATTAAAAATTCAAGTGTATCAGATTGTTCTTCACACGCACCCAGTTGTTCAGGGCACGCCACAGATTGTTCACAACACAAATAACACAGTTCACGTGCATGTATCCACCTCGTCGTGATGCAGCAAGGGAACAGAAGCAACTCACGGTTTACGAATCGAAATAGTCGCCGTCAGGGTTGATGACATGTTCCATAAGAAACTTGGCGATCTTCTCTCTAATATCACCCAAATTGAACGGTTTACTGTTCAAGTCAAAATCCTAATACAAAGAAAAGGTAGCCATAAGTGTTTGTTGTACGCATGGTCTTTATCGCCAAACAAAGATAGGCACAAGATGGAGCTATACTTCGAGTTACCTTGTGATGATCCAAATGAGCTTGATTCATCGCAACCATCAAGTGGTGCGCCGTGTAGAACCCACATGTCTTGTTATCAGGTTGTGTCCGGCACTGCAAACATATGAAACACAGTGGTTATACTTGGCGTGAACCACAAACTTTTGTGTCCTTGTCCCCTTCGGATTGAAAACATGCTCAACAAGGCTACACATGAGTAAAATGTAAAAAGGTCACATTCTTTTCTATTTTTAGTAACATAATTAAGAAAAAAATGCATGGGTCAGATGTAGGTTAGGAAACACTCACTGTTGTATTAAAGTTTTCAACGGGAGCGTTTCTGTCTTTGCGCTGGGCGCAGAGTCAACGAAATAGACTTTCCTCCACTTGATAGCTATGACAACAGCAATCCAGTGTTGGCCTGGATTATGCGCAAACATGACAAAGTCCTTGTCATGATGCTTCCGTAGGCCAAATTCTAGATATGTACGGCCCTTGCTGAGAGGCCCATCATCCTTCAGCCCTTCGAAGGTCAATGGCTCAGGATCAAGAAAGCCAACTGACAAAGACGAGGCCCTCGCTTCTCGGAGCAGGCATCTAGGAATAGAGAAGCATGCAAAGCAAATTTAGTAAGCAATAGATGAAAGAGGCATCCCGAATGAGTCCACAATAGAAGAAATTGTACTCACAGTGTCATGCAAATAATGATGGCCACATCCAAT